>CM042390.1:6997901-7017901 GCA_023634145.1 Thymallus thymallus | reverse complement strand
GAATGAAAATGGAAGAGCGGCAAGAGGGGGCAAAAAACTATATTGAACCAAACATGTAGTCTCTCCGGTAAGGAATCACAAACGTGCACCAGATCAGATGTGATGTACAAACCAGTACAGATACAGTCCGGAGCATCAAGTAGCTCTACTGGAGGCTGTGGGTGTAGTGGGTGGAGGAGAGGGGCGGGCAGAGATGAGCAGAGCAGAGCAGAGCAGAGGGAGTTATTGTCAGACGATGATTTATGGCTGTGACTGGTGAAGGTTGGCATTTATTGTCATGAATCTTGCCCTGGAGGCAAAACTGCATTTTAAACCTAACCCTAACCTTAACCCTAAACTTAACCACACCTTAACCACACTGGGCAAGATTCATCAATTTTTACGATATAGCCAATTTTGACTTTGCAGTTGGCCCATCTAGAAGAAATCGCTAAATTCTGCCTCCAGGGCAAGATTCATGACAATAAACGTCGGAAAAGGTTGGGCTCCCATTAGTTCTCATTTAAGCTAGACGTTTCACCTGTCCCCCACTCCTGCCCTCCTCCCAGAGATGGAGAGTCCTACTCCAAACTCACCTATACTGAATGTATCATCCTTTACACTACACAAACATCTTCAGTTCAGTCATGCCTGTACATCTTTCACAATCCAGTCTCAGGTCACAATGAGCTCACCTAGGGGTCCTCGTTTGATGTGACAGACGTTTCTCACCACTCTGGCTCAGTGCTGTTTGCCAGAGCTACTCTGGCCCTCACATCCACACCCATACTGAGCTTTTAAGTACATAAACACCTGGTGGCATAACAGGCATCTGCTCTGGCTGTTCTCAGATAAAACAGTATCTTCCAGTTAATAACCATAGGGAAATGGCTTTGCTGGACAGGCAGTCAATATTTCCACCTGGTGGCACATGGAGAGGGCAGCCATCTGGAGAGGGCAAGGTGGCCAACACAACACCACTCCTTCAGGGCAGGTAGGCACTGTACCAGTCCTGCATTGATCCTGGGAGACTCAGTTCAAATACCTGATATTGCCAGTCAAATTAAGGCAGACATTATCATCTATATTAAGTCATAACCGTGGGACATTGTGTGACAATTTCATTTATTAATGTCTTATAGATAGCCATTAAAACAATCCTACTGTAAAAAGACTCCAGATGCCGAGCAGAGCAGTTGTTTTCAGCATGTAATCAAAGCTCCCATTCATTTAATTCATTACATGAGCCCATGTCTGCCTGATCGCACTGTGACTGGAGGACTGCTGTATTGAAGCATGTGCCTGTTGCCGGGTAGATTAATAGCAGTCATTTGCAGAGGAGAGATATTATTGATTGATGTGATATCAAGCCCGTCATCTGCTCAGCCCTGTACTGTGTTACTGCTACTGTACCATCCCCCTTCTCTCTGCACTCCATGTACTTTACCAGGTGTCCATGACACATCATGAAATCTCTACACATCTAATGAAGATTAAAGGGGCTGATTAACATGGGAAAGCAAATGGCTTATCAACGGTATGCACTGGTGATATGACAGGGGGGTTGTCCTACTGTATGTTGAGATCTGGTCTATGTATCTATTGTATGTACTTTTGTTGCAGACTAATCTACAGGTGCTGCTATTGCATCAGAAATTCATGAGATCATCATCATGATATAGTGATTCCACTAAGAAGTGCCTTGTCCTATGGGACCATTGCTGTGCTGTTTGACACTGAGTGTGTAAGTCTAGCTGAGGCCCTATAAGAAGGAGCTTCTGATATTCTGATATTGAGACTTACGGCTGGGTCCGTGGATCTTGACCGGCTCGCTGCTGACCAGTGAATGAGAGCACTGCTGACAGACACACTTCTTCCCACAGAAGGTCACCCTATCTCCGATAGGGAAAGGCTTTCTGGAAAACAAGACAGAGAAAGGAAGACATCAGACATGTATTCAGCTGAACCCGTAACATCCTACAGTACGTATACTGTGTCTAATGACAGCTAGGTATTGTTATTTTACACAACTGCACATTTTGTGTTTAGTAATTTTTCATAATGTACTGTTTTTGGGTCCAGTTATAATACATTTTGTAAATTCTCAATTAAAAAATGCCCAAAATAAATCCATAAAAACATCCTGCAGTAGGCTTATGTCCTTTACAGGGGGCGTCATATATACTTCTGTCCAACAATGACAGTGAAATCCAGGGTCTGCAGAGCAGAGTCGACTACAGCACAGTAGTGGTACTGTTCTATACAGGCATTCTGGAAGTGTTTTTTTCTAATGTATTGCTAACTAACTACCCAACACTGAACAGCTGAGCACTGCAACTAATGATGCTTTGATGTGATTGAGAAGATTAGACATGATTATTTCTGCATGCATTTGGGATTATATTATGTTTTAGAAAAGGTTTCTAAAAAACCCTTTGAGCAGAGGGCGTTTAATTTGGTCAAGGAGGGCAATGTGATTCTCTTTAGTTGCACATGAGAGAGAGACGGCATCAAAGGCCAGACCTCCGTTCTAATCGCATTAATACTGATTAGAGTGCCACTCTCCATGCAGAGACACACACAGGCACGCTCACACATGAAAGAGAGAGGAGGGAGCCCCTTCCCAAAATATTCATCAAAACAAACATCTTTAGCCACTGGATAAAGGAGGTCATGCAACATTTAAAACTAGAGAAAATACATTATTCCGTTAGAGGATCTGCAATTACATTTTATAATATCTTTCTTATATTTTGTAGATGACATGGACCCAGCTAATTTCATAACTCCATAAATGAACCCAAATAAGAATTGATATTTGTTTGTTTCTTTTTCTGGTATTGGGGTGGGGCTCTGTTGAAGTATGGGGGTTGGAGTGGGGCTCTGTTGAAGGATGGGGGGGTTAGGGTGTGGCTCTGTTGAAGGATGGGGGGTTAGGGTGTGGCTCTGTTGAAGGATGGGGAGTTAGGGTGGGGCTCTGTTGAAGTATGGGGGTTGGGGTGGGGCTCTGTTGAAGAATGGGGGGTTAGGGTGGGGCTCTGTTGAAGTTTAGGGGGTTGGGGTGGGGCTCTGTTGAAGGATAAGGGGGTTAGTGTGGGGCTCTGTTGAAGTATAAGGGGGCTGGAGTGGGGCTCTGTTGAAGAATGGGGGGTTAGGGTTGGGGCTCTGTTGAAGGATGGGGGGGTTGGGGTGGGGCTCTATTGAAGGATGGGGGTTAGGATGGGGCTCTGTTGGAGGATGGGGGGTTGGGGTGGGGCTCTGTTGAAGGATGGGGGTTTAGGGTGGGGCTCTGTTGAAGGATGGGGGGTTTGGGGTGGGGCTCTGTAGTGGGATGGGGGGTTGGGATGGGGTTCTGTTGTAGGATGGGGGGTTGGGATGGGGCTCTGTTGTAGGATGGGGAGTTGGGATGGGGCTCTGTTGGAGGATGGGGGGTTGGGATGGGGCTCTGTTGTAGGATGGGGGGTTGGGATGGGGCTCTGTTGTAGGATGGGGAGCTGGGATGGGGCTCTGTTGGAGGATGGGGAGCTGGGATGGGGCTCTGTTGGAGGATGGGGGGTTGGGATGGGGCTCTGTTGGAGGATGGGGGGTTGGGATGGGGCTCTGTTGGAGGATGGGGGGTTGGGATGGGGCTCTGTTGAAGGATGGGGGTTGGGATGGGGCTCTGTTGTAGGATGGGGAGTTGGGATGGGGCTCTGTTGGAGGATGGGGGGTTGGGATTGGGCTCTGTTGGTGGATGGGGGGTTGGGATGGGGCTCTGTTGGAGGATGGGGGGTTGGGATGGGGCTCTGTTTGAGGATGGGGGGGTTGGGTGGGTTTGATGCGGTAGGGGATCTTTTGTTTTTTTTACCCTCTACCTGTTTGTTTGTTTAATCTTTAAAATGACAAATGAAAGACCTCCCGAGTGGGGAAACTGCATCGCACTGCTTGAGACGTCACTACAGACCCTGGGTTCGATCCCAGGCTGTGTCACAGCTGGCCGGTAGACCCATGAGGCGGCGCACAATTGGCCCAGCATCGTCCGGGTTGTGGCGGGCTGGGCGCATGCGTGCTGACTTTGGTCACCAGCTGTACAGTGTTTCCTCCGACACATTGGTGCGGCTGTCTTCCGGGTTAAGCGAGCAGCGTGTCAAGAAGCAGTGTGGCTTGGCAGGGTCGTGTTTCGAAGGACGCATGGCTCTTGACCTTCAACTCTCCTGAGTCCGTACGGAAGTTGCAGCGATGGAACAAGACTGTAACTACCAATTGGGGAGGAGAAAAATAGGGAATAATAAATAAATTAAAAAAAATATTAAAATAAATATATATTTTTGCACGTTTCTCTATCACCGTCAATAGGTATGACAAACTCTTCCAAATGTAGGCCTGTCCGAACCGCAGTAACCTAAATTGAAGACTTATGTAAATGTGACACAACTAGCCTATATTAACAATATCATTATGTAAACGACATGCAAAGAAAAGCGGAAAGATAAATGATTCTTGACAAAAAAGAGAAAAGACATGGAGATACTAAAACAGACAGGATGGGTATTTAGGGCTACCATTCAAAAGGCCAATCACAACCTCTGCTCTGCATTCATTATACTGTACAGTCGTGGCCAAAAGTTTTGAGAATGACACAAGTATTGGTCTCCACAAAGTTTGCTGCTTCAGTGTTCTTCGATCTTTATGTCAGTAGTTACTATGGTACACTGAAGTATAATTACAAGTATTCCATAAGTGTCAAAGGCATTCATTGACAATGACATTCAGTTTATGCAAAGAGTCAATATTTGCAGTGTTGACCCTTCTTTTTCAAGACCTCTGCAATCCGCCCTGGCATGCTGTCAATTAACTTCTGGGCCACATCCTGACTGATGGCAGGCCATTCTTGCATAATCAATGCTTGGAGTTTGTCAGAAGTTGTGGGTTTTTGTTTGTCCACCCGCCTCTTGAGGATCGACCACAAGTTCTCAATGGGATTAAGGTCTGGGGAGTTTCCTGGCCATGGACCCAAAATGTTGATGTTTTGTTCCCCGAGCCACTTAGTTATCACTTTTGCCTTATGGCAAGGTGCTCCATCATGCTGGAAAAGGCATTGGTCGTCACCAAACTGTTCTTGGATGGTTGGGAGAAGTTGCTCTCGGAGAATGTGTTGGTACCATTCTTTATTCATGGCTGTGTTCTTAGGCAAAATTGTGAGTGAGCCCACTCCCTTGGCTGAGAAGCAACCCCACACATGAATGGTCTGAGGATGCTTTACTGTTGGCATGACACAGGACTGATGGTAGCGCTCACCTTGTCTTCTCCGGACAAGGTGTTTTCCGGATGGCCCAAACAATCGGAAAGGGGATTCATCAGAAAATGTCTCTACCCCAGTCCTCAGCAGTCCAATCCCTGTACCTTTTGCAGAATATCAGTCTGTCCCTGATGTTTTTCCTGGAGAGAAGTGGCTTCTTTGCTGCCCTTGCAGTGGCTGAAATGCAGTGGAAATGTTTTTGGGGGATTAAGTTCATTTTCATGGCAAAGAGGGACTTTGCAATTCATCTGATCACTCTTCATGACATTCTGGAGTATATGCAAATTGCCATCATCAACACTGAGGCAGCAAACTTTGTGGAGACCAATACTTGTGTCATTCTCAAAACTTTTGGCCACGACCACACACACACACACACACACACACACACACACACACACACACACACACACACACACACACACACACACACACACACACACACACACACACACACATTACACACCCATTACACACTCTACACACACACATTACACACACACATTACACACACACATTACACACACACACACAAACACACATCTCTTTGGTGTGGTGTGTGCTGACAGGGTGGCCCTGTGTGCTTCAGTGGTAATATCCGGTGACAGGAAGGCTCACAGAGAAGTCCACCCTCCCTGGAGTCATGATGGGCCATTGGACAGATCCTGTATCCAGCTATATGGCAGCCAGGCATGCAGCGGAATATGCGTCACATCCTCTTGGCCACAGCAGCTAAACTGGGCCAGCAGAGGTGATCTTCATGCTGCACATTGAAACAAACATACTGCATGCGTCCCAAATGGCACCCTATTCCCTAGATTGTGCAGTACTTGTGACCAGGGCCCATTTGGGACGCAGTCACTGTTTCAAACATGTTGAGGACGATGCAGTGTGCTATGAACGACAGATAATACTGTTAAATGTACTTGTGTAAACAGCGCATCCTACCCCTGCATATTGAGGCTTGGAAGGTGGGGATGATCTGTGGTTGATGATGAGTGTTTTACGTGTGGTGACTGCTGACGGCATGAGCGAAATGCAGCTCTGCTCCCACCACCAAAAGCGAAGAGTCAGCATCTCTAGCAGGGCAGGCAGCGCTATTAGGACAATTTTTGGCCTTTAAAAATGGACTACTCAGTACCATCATTCAATATCATTTACTGCTTCACTAGACAATTGATGGTGGTATACCTTTGCATATCACTGTCAAGCACCTGCCAAAATTACATCTCATAACACCATACTGTGTGTCAGGTCAGCATATAATAGCATTGAACTACGAATTGCAAACAGTGCAAAACATATTAATTAACATACACATCTGTGCACCCTGGGACATACACACACAGCCAGGGCCCTAGGTGGGGAGGTTACTGTGGGTCAGACTCTAAACCCACCCCAGCCCTGGTGCCACCTGCTACGGCCACTTGCCACTGTGCGTGACCCCCTGCCTGCCCAGACCACCTGGTTATTCCATAGTACAACACAGCATACCACCAACACCAACCAACCAGACCCAGATCTGCCATGGCACGCCACACAGAGAGTCTAGAACACAGAGAGACACGACAGTTGAGAGTGTGGGTGTTTGAACAATAACAAAACAAATAACATGAGAGAATAAAATGGTTTAGAGGGAACAATTCAGGTCATCTGCCAAGAAAATTCCCTTCATGGAATTATAGAAAATGCCAGCAGAGCAGGGGTAGTAAGTGAACTTGTTGCTGTAGGGTATGTGTGTGTGGGGGTTGTACATGTGGTTTTGCTTGTATGTGTTAATTTGTGTTGTACATACTGTGCACATATTTCTGCTACAGTATGCCTGTATGGCCTCTCTCTCTGGCCCGTGCCGCTGCAGTGTGTGTCTGGCCTCACTAACCCCCTCCCACTACAATATATCCCTAGTCATCTCAACCAGCAGCCTAATATAGAAGAAACCAAAAACTCTTCAAAAACCCTTCAAAAGCTCTGAAACAGTGACAGTGAACCACACAATCAGAGAGAGGGCTTTTGACATTTTAGGGCTTTTGACCCCTGAGGTCTTAGATTTCTAGCATGACAAGCAGAAACAAGAGGCTGCATTGTCCCTTTCTCTCCTCTCAAGATAACGTCCCTCCTGTCAGGATTAGGGTTCAGAGATGCCTCTGGGCATCTCTATGTGACTGACAGGATATGTGTTTAGAGAGAACACTAGGTAACTCAAAATTGTATTTGTGTTTGGTCCCCAATTAGAGGCAGCTGCTATGCGTTGTCTCTAATTGGGGATCCTATATAAGGTGCTTGCCTTCCCAGCTGTGTTGTGGGTTATTGTTTGTAGGGGTGCTTAGAAGTACCCTCATGTTACGATTGCTGTATATTTTGTTGTTTTGGTTCACTTAAATGAATATTTCGAACTACTACCGCTCTGCGCCTTGTGTCCAGCCACCCAACCGTGACAGAACTGTTCCCTGTCTTGGAAGATATGAGGAAACATATGATCATTCCTTTGTTTTCTGATTATGTTGAATTCTCTTCTTTATCAATTTAATTCAGCCCTGATTAAATGCGAGCATCCCCATCAAAACAACTTATTCACTGCTTGTTTCCTCTGCTCGTTGTCTCCATGGTAAACTCAATAGTTTAATAAAACTTTATACAGCCCAACGTTGTCCTCTGATGTGCATCGAAGGGCCAGTGATAATCAATGTGGTGGATATACTGTATATGTGTGTGTGTGTGTGTGTGTTTGTGTGTGCCTGTGTGTTTTGTGTGCCCCCCACAGTACCTACCTGCACATGCTGCAGACGAAACACTTGGGGTGGTAGGTGCGCCCCAGCGCCGAGACAACCTCCCCTGTGATGAAGTCTGCACAGCTGTCACACTTGGTGCCATAGAGGCGCTGGTAGTCCTCTGTACAGATGTACTCTCCTCCCTTCTGGAAGAAGCCTGAACGAGCCAGGTCACAGGCACACACTAGAGACACACAGAGACACAGAAGTGAGATGTTAGCAAAGAAGAAAATTGCTAAAAGATTGATCAGGCTGTTTATACAAAAGCATGGTAAACACTCTAAGTAAAAATTCCCAACAGTACAGAGCAAACTTGGGTAATAGCCTCCATTGCAAATAGAAATGAACACACAACATGTTCGGACAAGCAGTGTTCCTCATGCAGTTAAAAAGCAATTGTACACCAGAGGGCGTGCTAAAAAGCGTTTTCTACAAAACAAGCATTGTGATTGTTTGAGAAACGTAAGCCATTCTGAAAAACCTATTTAGCACGGGTAGGCCTATGACAAAATCTTGTTTTCTCTGTTATATCTGAATTGTCATTTAATGAACACACTAAGAACCATAAAGATCCATCGGAGCGAGACATGACCAAACCGACATGGTTGCAAAAATATATTAGCACACCCCGGCCTTCTACCTGGTCTCCACGGGCGACAGTGTGTGGTACAGCCGAGAGCCAGTCGGAGTTAACACCCTGGGATCCATGCTGCCCCGATTGTACAAAGTTTGTTGTAAAAATAAGTCAGCCAGGTCACCCATGATAGAAGTTAGTATTCATTGTCCATCCATGTCTCAGGACGTCGGTAGATGAAGTGGAAACCGGCCACTGTTACCTTCAAGTAGGTTTTAGTTTTGCTTCAGCATCGTGGATGGGGATAGGCATAAGCATCTGCCTCTGGTTCCAACGGTTGCAGGTTCAAATCCAGCGATAGAAAGTAATTTTTTATATTTTACTTTTAAGCCTATCCCAAACCTTAACCATTACCTTCACCATTCAGAGTTAATGCCTAACCTTACGAATTTAGAGTTAATGCCTGAACTTAACCTTAAAACGTTCGAAATTTGACGTTTGGAACAATTTAGAAATTTGACATTTGAGAAACATGGATGAACGTCTAATTCTGAAGTGAGGCTGTGACAGCTGGTAAAATAAGTAGCCTACATATTTTGATATTAGAGCTAAGACACTATATTAGGCTTCTCAAATCTTGTTGAGTCCAAGTTACTTATCTTTCTCTCTCTACTCTCTCTCTCTCTAGGTCGGCACACAAAAATACACAAACCACTCCATCAGAAGCATCACCATCCAGCAGCTGTCTGATGCTGACCTGGAGGCCATAGAGATCATGACCGGAGCGGAGAGCTCCCTGAAGAGCTACTGGATCCCTTCCCTGGACAGCAGGAAAAGATGGAGAAACATCCTGACAGGGTCCGACTCCAAGAACCACCCGCCAGTTCCAGCTAAACGTCAGTCTGCTGACGAGGCCCCATTAGATGCATGATTCTTCAAAGGCTGCTTAATGAATGGCAACGTGCACATTAACGTTTACAATAGTGGATGATTGAAATAAACTAATTGTATCAGTGTTATGATTACAATAATTCCTCTTTCAGTAAAATGGTCTGGCAGTAGGCTATAAGTGTAGTGTATTTCTGCTTGATGAGCATGATGATTGAAGAGCTAAACTCAGCACCACGGACAGCGCTATAACTGTCAGCAGCACTTGCAGTGCCTGCCTCATAGCAACGACGCCAATCGAATGAACGACCAGCCGGCTTGGCTAGCAACCATAGATTTGTGTTGGGAGGGATGAAATAGTTGCCTATGAATACATTTATCAAAATTACGTTTTTTATTTAATTGGAACCCGGTTGTAGAAAAGAAATTGTATACAAGAAGGCATGCTAAATATTTTTTCTAGCACGGCTGTGCTGCTGTTGTAGGTATAAGTGTGTGTGTGTGTGTGTGTGTGTATGTCAGTACAGTATATTAGCCTGGCCTGCATGACCCCTGACCCTATATAAGCTAAATAGTTCAAAACTATAATCCATCTATGAGGATTTTAAAAAGTGGATATAATAATAATAATCACAGCCATACTGTATAATCACATTAACCCAAATGTCGACGTAGAGTAAATGCTCTGTAAATGACCATTGATATGGTTATTGATGTAACTCAAACTTCAGTGTGCACATTAAATAAACAGGCTTTCAATTAACTAAATGAGTTTGGATCTAGCTGAGTGTGGCAGTACCTGAGCCAGTGTTTAGAAGCCTAGCTGGGTAGAAATAGCCCCACTAAATCATCAGGCTCTATTGACTCACAAAAGATGTAGCCACTGACAGACAATAAGGATTATGAGACAGGGACAAAGAGACAGAGATACTATTTCTCTAAGCATAGATAGGATTGCCAACTGTCAGCCAATAGGATTTCAAATTGAGAATGATGGGTAAATGATGCCTTACACACTTATTGCTGAATGAACCAACTAGCTCTCACAGTCTCACATCAGATTTAACTTTCAAAGTGTTTAAGGTTAAGTTATGCATTAACTACAAATGTTTAAGGTTAGGGTTAAGTATAGGCATTATCTCCAAAATCTTAAGGTTAGGCATTAACTCCGAATGTTTAAGGTAAGGGTTAAGGTTTGGGATAGGCTTAAAACAAAAATCTCCTTGAAGGTAACAGCGCTCACTGTCGCCTCTAGTGGCCAGTTTCCACGTCCTCTCCCGACGTCCTCAGACATGGATGGATGTCGAAAGAGACAGATATCTTATCCTATCTTGCAGTTTTGCTCATTTCATAAATAGTCCACAAGTGATGTAGAATGAGTGTACCCCCCCCCCCCCCCGCTCCTGCCCCTCAGGAGGAGTGAAACATAATCCTGTGTACTGCGTCTCCAACAACACCGGCTGGCTACAAAATGCTGTAGCATGGACAAGACACACACATCCCCCTGGGGCACCTAGCTACACATGCTGCTACAGCACCACGCTGTGTTTGTGTGTGTGTGTGTGTGTGTGTGTGTGTGTGTGTGTGTGTGTGTCACTATAAGGTGCTGCAGCAGATGAGGTAGTGGAAGAGCAATTTAACCACTGCCCCTGGCCTCAGTTTAACTTTTATACATCAGTAGTATGTGTATCATGGGTACAACTTCTACCACCCACATTGGGGACCTTTGAATGAAGCAATAAGGCACCAAATATAGCACACCAACCATGAAAACAAATGTTATAAGCGTGTCAATTATTCAGTTAAACCTAAAGAAAGGGATCAATTATTTTGCAGGACCGAGATTCCCAAATCACAGGATCCTCTGTTACCACCACCTATTCCCCTCAGTGAAGATATCTAGACAATAGAAAACACAGGCATACAGTATCCTACATCATTTGTAGAGCATCAGCAGTACTACAGATAGTATACACTATTCCTATTCTTTTTCTCACTGACCCACCTGGTGCACATGTTCTCTTTCAACAGCAGAGCCTGAGCACATGCCAGCCAGCCAGCCAGCCAGCCAGCCAGCGAGACAAATCACTGCTTACCACAGCCCATTCACTGCCAGAGAAAAAGCTTTTGAAAGGCTAGCGGTGACATCTGCACGCCCTACAGTTTACCCTCTCTATGTGGCCCAATGAATAATTCAGCTAGTCCATGAATAAAGACTGGCTGTGTTGTGCATGGGGAATCAGTGGCCCACCACACCACACCACACAGCACTACACCACAGCATGCCGCTCCACGCTGTGCCACACTTACTGCTACCACTACAGTTTCCACGCCAAACTGATGCCAGATCAGTCAGGACTAGATGGGGACGGGGGGGGGTTGATTATGTATTTATCAACAGCCAACAGACACAATTAAAATTCTATGCCCCCCTCTTCTCCTCTTCTCTCCTCCCATCCCCTGGTAATCGCACGGCACGCAATTAGGCTTTATCGCCTCCTCCTCGCCTAGCCTGGGACAGATAAAGAGCGGTTGCCAGCCCTCTGTGTCCTCTGAGAGAGTGAAAGAGAGAGAGAGAGAGAGAGAGTTGATTAGCCTGAGCTGGGATCAGAGCCCATGCCTAGCCTGGTCTTCCGTTCCACAGTCAGGAGATGGCCGGTCAACAAAGCACTTCTCACATCACAGGAGGAATCTAGGCAGAAAGGACGGCAACTGGTTGTTTGATAGTTATATTACCGGCGGAAACCAGAAATGATGCCAGGGTACCAATTTGAACTAAGCTAGCGCGCAGATTTATGTCTAGGAAAGAGATGCCCTAGGTGGCTTGGCCTCCTGTTACGTGGATTGGGTATCTGCATGCATACACACACACACAGAGTAAAGCAAACACAACCACATTATGGGTTGATTACACATGTAGCAAACATCTAAAGAGGCAAACCCTGAAATTACAGTGAGTAAATTTGTCTGTGTGTGTGTACACGTGTGAGTTTGAGCATTTTTGTGCCAAGGGTGTGTGTGTTTATGCACCATTTCCCTCTGTTTAAAGCTGTGTGACACATTAAATGTGTTTCATGGATCTGACTTACTCTGATTGGCTCTCTCAGCAGAAGGCTGGCCAGGCTCATAATTGGTTAATAAAACGCACATAAGACGGGTACTCTACATCAATGGCTCTCTTCCTAAGGCATTACATCACCAACAGATAACAGATAGCTGAGAGAGGGAATCTAATGCTGATCTAGGAGCAGTCATTTCTATGGTATAGGCGCTGCTTCCTGACTACTGTAGCTCCAGACATGAGCGTGTCACCATGCTAGAGGCCTGCAGGTACAGAGCAGGTACAAACTACTAATCAATAGAGTTTCATTAGTGACATTGAAAACACTCACCCAGAATGATTAACACAATACCCCAGGGGATGGAGGGAATGGAAAGAAGAGAGAGAGAGACAGAGAGAGAGAGAGAGAGAGAGAGAGAGAGAGAGAGAGAGAGAGAGAGAGAGAGAGAGAGAGAGATCCAGAGCTCTAAGTATCTATCAGGGTTGACAATGAAAATCACTTAGGCTAGGAGAGCAGCCAGAGCCTAATTGAGTGGTTTCAAGATGAGCTGTGGTGTTCTGGCAGGGCTGGGTTTAGTGCAGGTCTACAGGCACAGAAAGGTATCACTATACTTTCTCCTCTCTATCTCTCCTCTGCATTATTCCTGTCCTGTCGCCGCCCAGCCGTTACTCAAATGACCTTTCCCCATTCAAGCGTAACAAATGCCAATAGTGCGTGAGTGCTACGCCGCCCACCATGGCTAATTTAGTCCCCACCGAGACCGTGCTGCCTGCCTGCCTCTCCTTGGCGTTCAAAAAGTGTCGACCGTGCCTCCGCTCCCCGACGCATTTGGACCCGTCAGATGATCCCTTTGATGTGTGTTTGACTCAGGATGCAGTACGCATGTGTGGGGGACAAACCAGTCAACACTGTCTGCTGGGTCACAGTGAAAGAGGGAGGGAGGGTGGGAGACGTTGTGAGGAAGTACTTTTATGTACGGACAGTACCATCATTACAAATATTGAATGCTAGATTTTCAACAAGTCAGCATAAATCTTGTTTTTCCCTCAATTTACAGCACAGTAAACCTGTTCTAAACTCAGACTAACGCAGGTTCTAAACCTGTTCTAAACTGGGACTAACTCAGGTTCTTAACCTTTTCTAAACCCAGACTAACTCAGGGCCTGAGACTTCAACAGCAGAACCAACCAGATGCTACCTACCAGCTGTTCACAGAGCAACACCAGAAGTGAAAGGGGAGTGCTGACGATTTATCCCTCATGAACTAGAGGCATGAACACAACATTATGTCTCTACCACCTAGACTCCTGGAAAGCCACGGGCTGGGCTGGACGTGTCTAGTGAAACAGAAGAACAAGCACCGTGAGATGCATATACTGCAGGATCTGAATTGCAGATATCACCAGGCGAACACAACCCAAGTCTCTGTGTCACCTTGACACAGGAAGGGAAGATGGTGAAGGGACAGCCAGAGAGCTTAGAGTGTAAGAGTTGCCATTATAATCCTGATAAGCTTCCTTCCATTGTCAGTAAGATGCCTGACTGTCAGATGAGGCTGTGAATGATGTCAGCCCTGTTGAGCCCCTGGAATCCTGATTTCATTCAACCTGAGGCAATCATATTATTCACTCCCTAGTGGACCAGCAGTTTAGACTAGAGATTCGTCAATACTAGTTAGCATACAGAGTCAATCTAATGGATTTAATTTCCAGGAACCCAGTGAGTCAATCCAACTCTAAGAAGACACCAAGAGGTGAGATGGTCAGAAAAGGATTCCCTTGAGATGACCCCTCCTTGGAGTTCAGAGTTCTCCATCGCTATATGAAATTGCATATGCATAGTCACTTTACCCCTACCTAAATGTCAAATTACCTGGACTAACCTGTACCCCTGCACATTGACTCGGTACCGGTGCCCCCTGTATACAGCCT
Organism: Thymallus thymallus; assembly: GCA_023634145.1. Taxonomy (NCBI): domain Eukaryota; kingdom Metazoa; phylum Chordata; class Actinopteri; order Salmoniformes; family Salmonidae; genus Thymallus; species Thymallus thymallus. Next base: position 7,003,421 of record CM042390.1, on the reverse strand, counting down.
CATTATTGCTATTTTATTGTGTTACTTTTATTTTTTACTTTAGTTTATTTAGTAAATATTAACTCTATTTCTTGAACTGCATTGATGGTTAAGGGCTTGTAAGTAAGTATTTCACGGTAAGGTTGTATTCGTCTCATGTGACAAATAACATTTGATTTGATTTGAATTGTGTCACGTCAAGACTCTGTCCTGTCCTGACTCTCTCTCTCTCTGCTGTGGAGGTGTGCACCCCGGATGGTATGTGGAGTTGGCAGTGGACAGTCTGGGCACCGTCTGTATGGGTGTGTTGACCCAACCACAGATTAATTTAGCATCTCCACAGACCCACCTCCCAACATGCTTCCACAGAGACAAAGGGTACATCCCAAATGGCACCCTATTACATCCAAGGATATTGCATAGCATGCAAACAGATGCATGACGTCAGATTCCCACAGTGCACTTCCCACGGCCCAGTCACAGGATGCCTTTGCATTCCCAAACAGAGAGGAGGAGCAGTCACTAATCCCACCTGTCTGTGTGTGTCAATTTGGCATGCTTGGACAGGCTTTGTGTTACATAGACCACACACACACTTCACCAACGGTGGCTCCACAATCCTCTCAACCTGACATATAGTATCATATTGGGCTATGTAGTTTCAATTTAACGTAATATTTCCTCTCAAAGCAGAGCTTTTGTTTCCCACATTTCATCTTGTGTCCATCTTTCAGAACATTCTTCTAGCAGTCAGATTAGGGAAAGTGGACAGACAACACTAGTATGTCTTAATCCCTAGCTCTGGCTCTGAGCCTGCTGAGCAGTAAGCAAAGAGATTATCCTGGTCATCTATCACCAATCTGGGAGCAGCATGCCAGGCCAGCCAGGCTAGGCCAGGGCTACTACGGTGCAATGCAGACCCTTGGTCCCAGGTCCCAGCTGCAGCCACAGCCCAGGCCTGTCACACACACAGAGCACCAGACATGCTGGCAGCAAAAACCTCTCTCTCTCTCTGGCTTGGCGATAAGAAACATGGGGCAGCCAGGGAGTTGCCATGGCAACAGGACCCCCTCTAGCACCACCAAACCTCCCTCTCTCTCTCTCTCTCTCTCTCTCTCTCCTCTCTCTCTCTCTCTCTCTCTCTCTCAGACGACTAACCTTGCAACCAGAAATAGTCTCCACCAATCACCAACTCTGAATATTGCACACGTTACATGCCAATCAAAAGTGACCGTTGGAGTCCAAACGTAGCCAGAGACATTGGCGCTGTGGAGTATTATTGGCAGCTGTTTGAGAGATGGTCAGAGCTACCCCCCCATCACCAACCCGGCCTGGGACTGACCAGGACTGACCCAGCAGGACAGAGGGCATACCCTGGGGGACCTGCAGAGGGCTGAGGGTGGGGGCAGAGAGTCAAGAGGTCTCTGACCTCTGACCTGTCAGTGCATTACACTTCATGTTAAGTAGCTCTCTGTCTGTCTCACATTCCGCCCTCACCTCTAACATTCCAGCCAATAGTCTAGTATGAGGGTAGACCGACAGTAAAGCTCTGTCCACATTACCATTTTATAACCATGTTAAGGGTTCAAACTCGGTTTTGAACGGTCTAACCCTGCTAGCTAAAACAATCTGGACCGATATAACCTAACCCAGTGTCTACATTCAGTCTGTTTGTAATCACATATGAGCTGTGAGCCAACCAAACGGCTCATTAAGAGGTCTGGTGATTTCGATTGGCCAAGACACGGGCTTGGAGCTGATCCATGTCAGCGTAGTAAGAGACTCAGCACCCTGATTACCTGTGTGACCTTCATAATCCTCCCATGAACCTTCATGGCTAACGGAGCCTGCCACTGACACACTCAATCTCTCTTCCAACCATTCACTTCTATTAGTACAGGCCTAACTATGTCATTATATCACCCAAACATTGTTTAATCTAGGAATGCAATGCAGTAGTGATATTGAGGGGTTATAAATTGGCATACACGTATACTCAATAATATGCAAGTTGCGTAATTTTTGGAACAACTGGAGGGTAGGTTCCTTCGATTTCAATTGAAATAAAAAATAAAAATTCCCGCTTTTTTCTTAGCTTGAACAGAGAACAAGCACATTAACAAACAGTCCACATCCTCCCAGCAGCTCCAGACACAGCCCAATCTGCTGATCCAGGCAGGCAGAGGGGAGAGAAACAAGAGAACAGAAACATGTCACAATGATTTAAAGGAAAGGTTTCTACAGAGTATGTACAACTGTGTCCTACTCCACAGGAGCAAGTCCAGTCATACAGACAGCAGAAGGGGAAATAGGGAATAGATGAGAGGAGAGGCGAGAGGAGGCATGGCGAAGGGCTCTATAGGTCATAAGCCAGGCCGTCATTAGTAGGGGGGAAGTGGACACTGTAACCCTGAGCTTTCCCTCTCTTCTTCTCAGGTTGAGTTTACAACTAGATCCCCAATAACAACTATGCTGCAATTACAACACAGTATGCTGTTCATTTTTAGAATCATCAGGCTTGTATTCCCCATATGCTTCAACATCGGGTTGGTTCTATAGAGCTAATGCTTGATTCTGTACATGATAACTACCGCTGCTATACAGTGAGTGTCCCAAAACAATGATTGGGGAAATTATGGATTAGTGTGGGAGAGAAAGGGGGAGAGACTGAACATGAGAGAGAAAAATAAATGGAGAAATAGACGAGAGAGAAAGAGATAGAGAGAGAAAGATAGAAAGGGAGAAGAGGTAGGAGGCATCACGTCAAAGAGAAACGGGTTCATCTCTGCTACCCAGGGGCCTGTAGTCAAAGAGAAACGGGTTCATCTCTGCTACCCAGGGGCCTGTAGTCAAAGAGAAACGGGTTCATCTCTGCTACCAAGGGGCCTGTAGTCAAAGAGAAACGGGTTCATATCTGCTACCCAGGGGCATGTAGTCAAAGAGTCAAAGAGAAACGGGTTCATATCTGCTACCCAGAGGCCTGTAGTCAAAGAGTCAAAGAGAAACGGGTTCATATCTGCTACCCAGGGGCCTGTAGTCATTGTTGGAGGGGAGAGCCATTGGGATGTAGGCTACAAAGCGGCAGCAGTAGCAGTGCTGCCAGCCTGGCAAAGATAGAGAGAGACAAAGACGATAACGGCTTTACACAGCTCCCATCTTCCATGTTTACTGTTGGTAAAGTGATTAGAGAGATGGAGAGAGATGGTGGGAAGGAGAGGAGGCCTCCTGCAGTTGTTTGACTCATCTAATCCAAGCAGCTACGGAGTATCTGGAGACACAGACAGACACACAGTCAGTCAGTCAGTCAGACAAAAAACAAACACTCCCAAATCTCTCTCCATGGCTTTCTGTAGAAAGTTGTCAGAGATACAAGATTATAGTAGCCCAGTTGTTAGAGGAGGACAGCGGGAGTGGAATATATTTTTGGTATCTCAGATTGTTCTGGCAATTCTCACATAGGGACTTAATTGGGAGGAAGGATGTTTAACATGCTTTCTACATTTGTATCACAAACAATTCTTTTGAAAATCATACTGAAATTGGCTATTTTAGGTCTATTTTAGAGCTATACATGCCTCCTGATCTGTGAACCGTACGATACAAACAACATCTTGGTGGCATTATACTCCTTACAGTGTTCTCTCAAATATTGAGTATGCCTAGATTCTGAAATACACATTTTCACATTAACTTATTCAACATTACAAATATCTCAAAACGACCCTTTTTGATTTAGATTCTTTTTAGACATAATGTTTGTAACAATATACTCTTCAAACACAATCATATTTCCAGAGTGGGCTCTCTGGTACTTTTAATGATATGACCCATTTTATCCATACAAATCGACATTATAGGTTATTAAGCAATCACAGCCCTCATACCTTCAGAATTAGAAGAGAGCCCACTCTGGAAATGTGATGTACTGTACTTGTAGAGTATATTGTTCCAAACAACAATATGTCAAACGAACAAAAGTAGTTTAGAGATATTCATATTTTATATGTTGACATATATCAAGACATACTTCATATTTTAGAGCACACTATTAGGAGTCCAATGACACCAGGATGTTGTCTGTATCATGTACAGATCACAGATCATAGGGTCTTACAGGAAGCTTGTATAGGTCTAAAAATGGCCTAAATCGGTCATTTTTTCAAACAGCCTTCCTCCAAATTAAGTTCCTACGTGAGAAATGCCAGAACAATCTGAGATACGAAAAATACTGGTATGGAATCGCCCAGGAGTTCCAGGAAGCATTTGGAGCCGTTGCTTCATTTCACTATTTCATTCTGTTGCTGTTACTCTGATGGGTTGCAGGATTGTGTCTCTGTGTGTGTGGGATGTGGACAGTACAGTACTGTACATCAATGTAAAGATGTAGTTTCAAGCCTCGCCAACATGTTCTGGTGCTTCTCAAGAAGGATTAGCCTATAGCTGCAGCAGAGGGACTGTCTCAACACCTACAGTACCAGTCAAACGTTTAGACACATCTACTCATTCAAGGGTTTTTCTTTATTTGTACTATTTTCTACATTGTAGAATAATAGTGAAGACATCAAAACTATGAAATAACATATACGGAATCATGTAGTAAACAAAAAAGACTTAAACAAATCAAAATACACTACCGTTCAAAAGTTTGGGGTCACTTGAAATGTCCTTGTTTTCCATGAAAACATACATGAAATGAGTTGCAAAATAGGAATAGGAAATATAGTCAAGACTTTGACAAGGTTATAAATAATGATGATAAGTGTGTCCTTCAAACTTTGCTTTCGTCAAAGAATCCATTCGCAGAAATTTCAAGCTTGCAGACCTTTGTCATTCTAGTTGCCAATTTGTTGAGGTAATCTGAAGAGATTTGAGCGCATGCTTCCTGAAGCACCTCCAACAAGTTGGATTGGCTTGATGGGAACTTCTTACGTACCATACGGTCAAGCTGCTCAATAGGGTTGAGATCCGGTGACTGTGCTGGCCATTCCATTATAGACAGAATACCAGCTGACTGCTTCTTCCCTAAATAGTTATTGTATAGTTTGGAGCTGTGCTTTGGGTAATTGTCCTGTTGTAGGAGGAAATTGGCTCCAATTAAGCTCCGTCCACAGGGTATGGCACGTTCTTCAAGATCCCTTTTACCCTGTACAAAAATCCCACTTTACCACTATCAAAGCACCCCCAGACCATCACATTGCCTCCACCATGCTTGACAGATGGCGTCAAGCACTCCTCCTGCATCTTTTCATTTGGTCTGCGTCTCATGAATGTTCTTCTTTGTGATCCGAACACCTCAAACTTAGATTTGTCTGTCCATAACACTTTTTCCCAATCTTCCTCTGTCCAGTGTCTGTGTTCTTTTGCCCATCTTAATCTTTTCTTTTTATTGGCCAGTCTGAGATATGGCTTTTTCTTTGCAACTCTGCATAGAAGGCCAGCATCCCGGAGTCGCCTCTCCACTGTTGACGTTGAGACTGGTGTTTTCCGGGTACTATTTAATGAAGCTGCCAGTTGAGGACTTGTGAGGCGTCTGTTTCTCAA